>PVIJ01002273.1:0-37621 GCA_004024925.1 Scalopus aquaticus
TCTTTTCTATTTTTTAGTCTTTTCTGCTGATTTAGTTTCCTCTGCTCTCCCCACTCTTTTCCTTTTACTCTCTCACTTTTTTACTCTCTCACTTTCTGGGTTTGATTCCTGGCTCTTAGGGTTCAGTTTCAGCAATAGGTTTTTTTTACTATACTCAGGTTTCCTGCTCAGTCTCAATCTTCAACTCCACACATCCAGTTGCTTGGTGGACGGCTCCATGGGGACATGCTTTTGCACCTCTAAGTAAGAGGTTTTCAGTCCTGTCTTGCTTTTTTGCAGGGTTACTTACTCCCCAAATTCAGGTTCTAATCATTTCTCACCTGAACTGTTGCTCTGTTTTCCTTGCCTGTCTCCCTGCCTCCAGTTAGCCCCTTAGTCTTCACTCCATAGATAGATTTATTTTTCCCAAGCCCAGGAGGGTGTTGAAGCATCCTTTCAAACTGCTGGCACTTTCCATTGTCTGCAGGATGCTGTCTAAACTCTTGCATGACTGTCTCACTATAGCAAATTTAGGTCATCTTCTGATGTTCCTTTTGCTACTTATTTCATAACCAAGCTAAATAAATAGTCCCAATTGCACACTCACACTGAAAGGTCTGTAATTAAATTGTAAAGAAAGGCCAATCAAAATTCATATAATGGGAATGATTGTTTCTGAGTAAGAGTCTTTCTGTCTCAACTTTTACTTATTTTCATTTTCATACACAAATGACCATCTGTTGGCCCTAGATGCCTAGGTCTAGGGTTCAACTGACACTGTGACTCTCCCCTGCGCCTGTCACATAATGTGGGAGTGTTGTGTGTGTGTTAACAGCTCTCGCCAGCTCTCTGCAGATCTCCTCTCAAGGACATACGGGCCACATTTGCATCAGAAACCTCTTGTTCTCTTCTCTGAGGTGGAAAAGTGCGATAGACTTCACGTTGAGGGAGTTTCTGTATAAATGATGTGACCTCATGAGTGGAGTGGAATTAGACATGCAGTGGCTTTCTGAGGTCTGGTACACATTTGTTTGCTCCCCCCGGGCAAGGGAGAGTTGTTCTGGAAATTTACCCTTCCTGTCCGTCAGCTGGTTTGTCCCAGAGCCAGACCTGTCTGAAAAGTGAAATGGAATACTTTCTCTCTTCTCAGGTTATCAGTTGTAGCTGTCAGGAATTTGTTACTGTCTGTTAAAAGCCTTTTAGCATGAGAACATGCTAAAGTCAGTGCATGTGTGAGTTTATCATGTGGAAAGAGAGGTTATTATGTGAGTGCAGCGAAGGGCTTAAAACTAGATTCTTCATATGTAAAAGGGAGAAAAGGGAACAGAATTAAAATGGAAAATCTTTAAAAATATAAAACCACTGTGGATCTGCCTTTTATTTTTTTTCTTTTGCCTACCTGCACTTCTTACCTGCACACCGAGGAGTAGCTAGATTGTAGACTCTCCAGGTGTAAAGTGTTACCACCTTTTGTCCTCCTTTGATCCTCTTAGCTGCCTGCCACCAAATCATGCTTATAACAGATGCTCAGAAGCCACTGGCTATAGACAGTGTCTCTCTAGTCTTAGTCCAGCTCTTGAGAGGGTGGGGATGGATATTGGTTCAGGTGTGTTCCCCACCTTAGGGCACTTTCTGTGCTTATCCCTCACCTTCATTTTTCCCCAAGGAAAACTCTAAGGTGAATGTTGATTTTGCATTGTTCTTAGAAGGATCTGTTTAGAATCCTCTTAGACTTTTCCAATCCCCAACTGTGGGACCCCTCTCCCCCCTGTCCTGGGCTGTTCTCTGTAACCTCCCTTCTTGAAGATGCTTGGTTTTCTAGGGAGTATTATATTGTCCTTTGGAGTGAACCTGAAAACTGGGTGTTCAGAGGGAAATGGAAGGTGGAGGATTGAGAGATTGTAGTGCTTTCTGGTGTGTCTCTGACTGCTTGTATTCAGAAGGAATATAAATCAGTTATATCATCATTGTGTATTATGGCATTATAGGGCATTAGACTTTAGGGGGAACCGAGGTCCCAAAAGTTTAATAACTTTCTTAAGTCAGTGACTAAGTTAATGGCAGAGTTCTGAAGGCTGTACTTTTCCCTACTTGGGTATTCTATGGGAGCTGGAAGGTCTGTTTTGAAAGTGTATCATGGCTTCATTAAGTAGAAGCCGCAAGGTTCCATCTGTTAAAGAAATGTAGTCAATTTTTCTCAGGTGCTGAATTCTGGTGAGCAAACTGATCCTAACTTCTCAAATCATTTAATCAGAGCAAAGGAAAAGAACAGACTAATGTTAATCATGGGAGCCTGTTACAATGATATATAGCTTGTCAGAACACATTATAATGTTACAGCAAATATATATAACTCATGGAACATTCTCAAGGGACTTTTAACTCCCTTTAAAATCGTACTCCATTCTTCCAGCAAGGTTGAGCTGTGGAGTTCTCTGAGGCTGCCACGCCACTTTGACAAAGCCAGTGTTATTAAGGATCCCTTCTGAAAACCCCTGCACTGTGTCTCTGGGCTGAAAAGTATGTTTGGTTTTGTCAGCACCTGGAAGTGGGAAGATCTGAGGAGAAATCTTGGAGGGGGGTGGTATCCTAAGCTTGCTGGAGAGTTGGAGTCTCTGTTGCCATGGAAACCACACTGCTGCCTCATTTTATTAATGGAGGCTCTGTGAATTTCCGGAGTGGCTCGTGCTCTCTGCCTCCTGTAAATTCATTCTAGAGAAATGCAGGTTGACTTTAAAGATATTTCACTGTCATTTCTCAGGTATTCTCTCCTGGGTCTTTAGGAGCTCCAGAAAATTGTCAGTGTGCAGTTTCAGAACCACTGATTTTTATCTGGCAAACGAGTGTGGAGGCCGTTTCCTTCCTTTCATGCTTAAATCGTGTTTATGCCTGTCTGCCGTGTTCAATAAGTGAAGTTTTTATTATGCCGCCTTGGAATTATATGGGTTTAAGACAAGGGAAGTGGGAATGGAAAAATTAAGTGATCAAATACATTGAAAACCTTGATACTGACTGTGAGGGAGTTTTAGGTTTCTAAGCCTTTCCTAACTTTTAACATTCTAAACTTTGTTTATCCAGAATGAATGGTTTGTTTCTTCCCATTCCAGGAAGACACTTTCAGAAAATGTTTCAGGCAAATGTTCTTAAAAGTCCAGTCTAATTTTACTCAACTAAGTCTCCCCAGGAATTGGAAGTTGTCTCTAGGAAAACACACACACACGCACACGCACACGCACATGCACACACACACGCACACACACCAAAAAAAAACAAACCCTAAAACAAAAACATTTTTCCAGCTAATTGTTTATCTGGGGGGATGCGAATGGTGGTTTTAAGGCTTTAAGTCATCCATCATGCCTGGCAGCCTCTATTGTCTCCTTGTTGAATTTGAGCCAAGTGAGACTTCAGAGGGAGATATGTAGACCTGACTGCCAAATCTGTGTTCTGGGGTGTTCCCAGAAATTTCCCTTAGAGCAGGAGCTCTAAGGCAGGTAATATAGGTAGAGGTCCTAGCAACTTGGGCAAGATACTGGATCTCCATTTTCTCAAGTCACTTTAAAGTAGAAAGTAACACTCTATTTAAAATAGAAGTGATGGGACTTGTTTCCTCAGTCCTTCCTGTATCTCTGAATCAGTTCGTTTTTAAATGCATTTTTTAGATGTAATAAAATACTGTTTATAGTCAGCTACAAAGTAAGTAATTACAATGCGGCAAATGAAATTCAGTATTGCTTTGTCGTGGTTTTTTGAATTTTAATTAAACCAGTCTTAGAGTAAATTATAAATGCTGCTGCTTTTGTTGTGACAAGTGGCATTGACAAAATATTAATCTAATGGATTGTTATTCACAGAAGCTAAATGCCTTCTCTAGTCTGCAGGCTTTTGAGTGCTTTTTGTTTTAATTTTCAGTATATGCTTTAGAAAATCCAGAGAAAAGAATGAACTTTTGAAACCACATGTAATCAGGACTCCATGTATGGAATATTCCTTCCTTGATATTTTGCCAGCCACAATTGCGTGCCTCTCATTTATGGCACTGAAAACTTTTTTTTTCACCAGATATCTCTGTGGTCATTTTTTGGTATCATTAAAACTGGAGCTGGGATAAATAACCAACTATTGACTAAAAAGCCTAATGCTAAAGAAATAATCAACCCACGTTCCTATTAGATCATTTCCCTTTTATTTTACATTGTAAATTGCCTTGTGGTGGTGTTTAAAAATAGTATTTTGTTGGTTGCATTACTCCTTTTATAGTTAAATTAACCAAGTTATTTTCTTTGGGAATTCTTTTAACTTGAGTTTAATTATCTGTAAAGAATATATTTTTTAAGTATATGTTCAGAAACTAATTTTTCTAATTACTTGCCTTACTCCATTATAGCATAAACTTTTTCTTTGTTTTAAAATTTTAATATTTAAAGTGAATGTGAAGATTTCTTTACGAAGTCTTTATATCAGACCTGCAATAGTTTTTAATAAGACAAGTTTCAGTGCAAGGATCAAATCCTTATATTTTATTTATCCTCTTTATTCTTCAAAACTGACCTAGAATCCAAAGGTTAGAGTGAAATCAATTTCACCCCATAGCTCTTTCCTTCACTGTGTTAAAATTCTTGTTTGAAAAGTAGAGCCAGTTACTTGTGTGTGTTTGTGCGTCTGCATGTGTGTTGGGTGGGTGAGGTGTAAAATTACATTATTTCATCAGTTTCCAAGTGGGACTGTTGCCTGTATGTTTTATCCAGGAATTAAATTCTTGCCTTTATCACCACCACCATCATCATCATCAGATCTTGGGGTGAGGGTGGAAAGTGTTGGGGGAGACAAGGGCAGAGAAAGTGTGAGACATTTGATTGTAGACGTCCAAATATGACAGCAGAATAATCGCCACAACAATATGGCAGTGGAGCATTTGCTGACTTCAGAGTGCCAGATCAACCCCAATATTTTTTCAGGGATGCTAAACCTCTTGTAACTGCTAAATTGGATTTGTCACTGAATGAAGTATCAGCTGCTGTTGGACAAGGCCATAAAAGCCAGCCGGCTGGCTCTTTGTAGGCAGGGCTTACCCAACGATTGATATGTTTTAGCACTTTTGGGATTATTGTGATTAAGAGGAAACTATTCTGAATGAGAGAGAAAAGGGGGTAAGGACACAGAGCCCACAGCTGGTGAGCAGCATGTGTTTTGCCGCTGAGGAAGTCACCATTATGGCTTTCTCTGGGTTTCTGCCCTGATTGACGGGTATGAAATCTTTATATGAGGAAGCGGTGTCCTTATTTCCTCCAGTTGCAACTCTTCCTGCAGGGCAGTAGGCATTTGGAATGTCATGGACTTGCGAATTCTGTATGCTTTTAAAGCACGCATGCGCGCACACGCACAGAGTAGCTTAATGTGTTAGTCTACACACACGAGTTAATTGAGTTAACGTGTAGGGATTTCAGTCATAACACCAGAGTGTATCTTTTATTTCCCAGACCCTAAGCTTTGTGACGTGCATGAAAAGTACACCTCCATGTAGTTAGTGTCTGAGTTGCTTGGATGTATATGATGGCTCAGTGGAGCGTGCACAGCCAGTGGATTTGTTTAGAGCGCCCAGCTAAGGGCTTCTTCAGTCCAGGAACCTTACTCTCTTTTTAGGGCAGATTTGTTCTCAAGAACCACCTGCTCCTGGGAGTGGTAGAGCTTTTGCCTGGGTCTTGCACTGGCCAAGGCGGTCCCCTCTGAGAGGCAGCTTGTTGGATCTGCTGGACTTTGAAGCTGCCCAGTACTTGCAAATGCACATGGAATCGGTTCCCTCTCTGGCTGTCCCAGGAGGCGGTGCCTGGTTCACTCTCAGAGTTTGCTCAGCATACTGCACAGGAAAGAGGCTGGCCTGCCAGGTCCTGCGGAGCGTCTTTCCAAGCCTGTGAAAAGCAAGAATCATCCAGCAGCAGAGCATGCTTACAGCTGGCCCTTTGCTAGCTTTGATCTGCGAATCAGGCCGCACCATGAATGCCCTTATTGTCATGTTATGTGTACACAGTGTGTGAATTATTGAAAATAGGGAGGCCTGAGCCTCATCTGGTAGAGATTACAGTGCAGGCATGCTGGGCGAAGGTCTGTAATTGAAAATCCCCAGATGCTGTTTACTTGGCCTCTGTCGCATGACCTGCTGCAGGAAGATTGCCTGAACAAAATGTTGCTTGCATGGAGAGTGAAGCCCCCTCCCCCACCCCCAGAGCCTCCACAGGCTCAGTCTGTACACAGCTTAAACACCTGCCCAGAGGATTTTTAAAGGCTTAAAATAGATTCACTCATAGCATTTAAATAGAGGGCATCTTGCTTGTTGGTTTAAACTGCTTAAGCGGTTGTTGACTTGTGGAACCTTCTATCCACACAAGGGTTTGCTGGATAATTTCATTCTGAGATATCTTTGCAAAGCAACCTTCAGGGCAGGAGCCATATAAGGATAAGGATAAGTAGTTTGGACTCTGCCTTTTCTTAAAAAAAAATCAAATGTGTGTGGTGAATGAGCTTGCAGAAGAAGCCACATTGACGTTGTATGTATCGCTTTCCTTAAAAAAAAAAAAAAGGGCTACCTAGAATCTGTTCCCGAGGGAGCTAATTCATCTGTGTTTTATCCAGCTCATTCTTAGCTGTTCTCCCAGTGAAAAAGTTGACATGCTTCTTGTGAAAATTTGTTTTTTCTTGATTTAAGTACTGTTTGTTAGCCTTCATGTAAGGAAGGGGTGGAGTGACATTTAGGAGGCTGCTAAATCTAAAACTGATGAAATCGATGAAGATCACAAGAATTACAAACAGCACTTTGAGCTATTTTTGAAGAAGGAAAGACTAAATTTTCTAGGTTCTTTCCTAGAGTAAAATACTCATTTGCCATCCTTTATTGCCACCTGATATTGCAGTTTTATTGTGGTGCCACTTTCATATCTCAGTGCTGAGGAATGAGAAAGTTCATGGGCATTTCAGCATTCCATGCGCATTCAGCTAGACTGTGCATTCCTCGAAGGCAGGGATTCTGCTGTATTCTTCATACCCCAGGGCCTGGGAGCACATGCATTGCCCTTTCTGTGCCTGTGCTCCTTCTCCCTCCCTCCCTTCCTGCCTCAGCAAAGAAAACATTCAGTTACCTCCTCCTATGTGCCTCGATGTCACTGCTGGAAAATACTTTTTCTTTAAAGAAGGAGCTAAAATCACAAGTAGCACATTCTCAAGACAGTGCCAGGAGTTGGGGTTGGAGTAGGATGTGGGTCCTGTGTTCAAGAAGCTCATGATTTGTCAAAGGAAAGAGCGGAAACCCCCCACAGGAGGAGTGTGGCCTAGTGAGCACTGTGCTAAAGATGTGCAGAAAGTACGATGAGCTGAAGGGGAGAACGAACAAAGGTCTGGGAGTCAGGAAGCACCATTTGAACAGGGCCTGGCAGCTGGGAAATAAGCATTCCGCAGACCAAGGCGGGACCTTGAGGGCAGGGAGGGGCAAGAGGCAGGTCATTCACGCAGAGGGAATGGCCCACAAGGCCTAACATGTTGAGAGTACACAGGAAAAAGGGGCAAAATAAGTGAGTTTGTACCAGTGACATTTTAATTTTTTACAGGGAGAATATGATGTACATTACCAGGGTAATTACAAATTGAAAGAACAAAAATGAGTTACTCTTTGAAATTCTAAAACTCAACAGAAAGAGGTAACCTATTTGATTTGCACCATCTAAATTAGAAAGCTCATTTCACAGGCCATGGCTTTCTCCTTAAGAGCTGGCCTGGACATCCCTGCCACTGGCTACCCCTGCTTTCCAGAGCAGTCAGAAGTCACCAGAGCAGTTGAGTAAGTGAAGGCAAGGTTGCCAATTATGGGAAGAAACGTCTGGGAACTTTTATCTCATACTATTCTGCGGTATATTTCCTTTGACCCTCCTTGTACTCTGTAGTTTTCTTTTTGCTTTTGTTTTTGAACCATTGTATAACTTCTTGCCTCCTGAAATATAAGCTCCTGAGGGCAGAGAATAGGTATTACTCCAGCCTACATTTCCTGGGGTAAATAACACAACACCTTTTCTTTTCTTTCTTTCTTTCTTTTTTTTTTTAAAGATTTATTTATTTATGCATACAAGAGCTGGGCTGTAGGCCAGAGGCATGGGGGTGGGTGAGGTGAGAGGATTCACCAGAGACAGAGTGGGGAGCAGAACAGACGGACTGATTGAAACACACTGCTGAGGGGAGCAGCAGTTGAGAAAGGAGAGGTCTGCTGGCCATGTGGGTCAGCTTCCTGGCTGGGGGATTGAACTCCTTCTACAGTGGCTGCAGATAGCTTCATAGTGCTGAGATTTAACCCCTTGAGCCACCAGGGAGGCCCCCAATGCCTTTTCCATGGGAATATTCAACAGATGTTATTGAACATGGCAGGGGATGTACGGGGGCCAGATTACGAGGCCTTTGAATGCCTGAAGAGGAATTGAGGTTGAATATTGCATTCTAGGTCATGAATGGAGAGCTTTTGAAATGGTGTGTTAGTTCAATCCACCTCATGGTTGGGTTGTGTCCTTTTCTGAGGTTTTGTTTTCATTAAGCACTTAGTTATACCTTGTGAGAAGTTAACTTTTTACAGAGACTATTTTCAGAGCAGTTGGTTTAAAGTTAAGACCGGGCCTCCCTGGTGGCACAACGCAGCACTATGAAGCTATCCAGAGCCACTGCAGCACAAGTTCGATACCCAACCAGGGAGCTTCCCACATGGCACAGCAGACCTCTCCTGCCTTGCCCACTGCTCCCCTCAGCAGTGCACTTCAGTTGATCCGCCTGTTCTGCTCCCCACTCTGTCTCTGGTGAATCCTCTCACCACCCCATACCTCTGGCCTATACCCCAGCATTGTATGCATAAATAAATCTTTAAAATAAATAAATAAATAAAGTTAAGACCAACTTGAAAAACAAAACTGGGTTCGGATCTTGACTTCATGTACTAGCTGACAACTTGGATGTGTTTCTTAACTTCTTTGAAGCTACGCTCAGCACTTATAAACTGGAAATCAGGTGATGGGAGGGTTAACTATGTGTATGTCAGCCCAGGGCTTTGCATGGTGCTGACACTTGGAAGGTATTTAGCACATTTTACTGGTCAGCTTTCTACTACCTCTCTTTGTCTCTACTGCCCATAAAATATTATTCTACTTAGCTCATCCCCCAAATCTCAGTTTCTTCAGTTTGATTGCATTTTTAAAAATGCTGTACTTTATGACCATGGTTTCATTATCATCTTTAAGAGAATTACTAAATGCCTAGACACTTATATTTCTATTATGCATATTTTCTAAGCAGTGGGCAATTCAGTATATCATTTTGATTTAATGCTTGCATAACTCACCTTTGTAATAGCTACAGCTATATAGTTACAGAAGTTGGTGCTTAATTCTTTTAGTGATAGTTGTGTTTTTACACCAAGAACTAATTCTAGAAATCCAGTGGGGTACAAGCTGTTTAATACAATGCTTTCAGCCTTATTCATAGAGATAATTTTATAGTCTGCCACAAATTGTAAGAATTTTGGCCACACTTAGCCCTTGGCCAATATCTAATTCCTGCTGCTTTATTCAACGAAAATCTATTTTAAATTAAAAGATTATTGTAGCAAGTAAGTAGCTTGCACGATTCCCTCTTAATGTTGAGATAGTACAGTAAAGTGTTCCTTATACTTGGAACAACTTTTCTGGCTTTATCACTTAGAAAATTTAAACTGATGCAAAGATTTTGAAAACATTTCCCATGTAAAATGAAAAGATGTTCAATTTCAGTAACATTGAGAGTCGGTGCCCTTGGGTGTAGTGTTCTGGGCAGAAAGCGTTTAAGCTGTGGGTAGGACCCTGTGTGTCTTTTCTAGCAATGGAAACATATAAACCAAGGGTGGGGATGTTGTAAGGTAGCTCAGGACCATTTGACATCATCTAGAGGGGCCAGAACCTCCATTGGTTGTTGCTGTTGCAAACAGCCACCATCTAGGGGAAGTTCCTTTCTCCCCACTTTTACAGGTAAGGAAACAGAGACTCAGAACAGTTAAGCAGGTTGCCCGTGTGCACAGTTAATAGGTATACATTCAACTTCCCTAGGGACATCTAGACATCCCTACTTCTGAGTTTAAGAAAAGAAGAAGGAAGGGTAGAAGAAGGAGAGGAAGGAAAGACAGGTCTATACTATTCCCACCATTTAAAGATTCTCTATTAAAAACCAGCAGTTTCTAGCACTTTGAATGTGTGGATTTCACACTTCTCTAAGGCCAAACAATTAATAAACAAACAGGGTTTTCTTAGCAAAGTTTTTGATTAACAAGACTCTCCTGGGTTAATATTGAAGTTAGCTTTTTTTGGACCAGATCCATATTATTGTGACCTATGGAGGTCAGAGGAGGGCGCCAAGGAAAAGAGCGTGTGCAGGCAGGTCACACTGTGCCAAAGTCAGAGAGCAGGTCAGGGGTCTCGCCAGCTGTGCTACCTCTGGGCCTGCAGATGTCAGCTAATATTGCCAGTTTTGTCCAATTTACCTAATTGTAATATTTTCTGATAATATTTTCTGATTTTCTTAATCCAGATTAAAGAGCTTATTCATTCATTTATTGAAAACATTTCTTAAACACCTGTTTGCTAGGTGCCAGATGTGGGGTCAGAGGGAACAGATGGGATTCCTTCCACAGAGCAGTCACCACTGCAGGAAGGGAATGAACAGTCACAGCAGTGCAGGGCGTGTGCTTGCTTGGCACATGGGAGTGTGAGAAGGAAATGGCTAGCTCGGTGTGGGTGGCTCTCGGAAGACTTTAGGGAAGGAAACACTTCAGTTAGGACTTACGGGAATGAATAGGAGTTCACAGGCAAAAGAGAAGGGAGAGAACATTTAAGAACTGATGGTAGCACAAAAGGCATAGAGCTGTGGAAAAGCGAGATGGCGACTTGGAAATCTCCATGTAGCTCCTTGTTCTATCATACAGAAGTCCTTGACAGTAATGGGGGGCTAGGCTTAGGTACCAGGCTAAGAAGGATGTGCTTTACTTACAGTAGACAGGGACCTATTGATGTAGAAAAGCAACCTAATCAGGTGTGAATATCGAAAAGATGAACTCAAGGAAAATTAAATGCTCGCCTGTGTCTGTTGAGGTTGCCACTGTGGGCAATAAGCTTAGGTTACATTAAACCCCATAGATGTCTTGGGTATGTGCAACACCGACCCTGCCTTGACGTGACAGCCTGTCACATAGGATATCTTACCAGGAAAGTCAGAATGTGGGCCGTGCCCCCACTCACATGGAAGTAAAGTGCAAGGGACACATAATAGAATGGTGACTCAAGCCATCATTCTCCTCATACACTAAACCATTTATTTTTAACTCACTATGTCTTTTGTTTCAGATTGCTTTGCTGTATCGTGGTTGTTGTCACCCACTACTCTGAGGTGAGCTCCAGGCGCCTAGCTCCCTGGCTTCCTCCTGCGCATAGGTTCCATGCCTAGTGTATGTCTCAACGTGTGTTTCAGGTGGGGTTTCATGGAAGAGACACCATCTGAGCTGGACCAGGCAGGACTTTGATTGTTGGTCTTCAGTGCCTATTGCAACTGTGGCAGGATGGCTCAGGGAAGGGAAGCTCGGCGTGCCTTGTGATAGTGGTAGAATGAAGTATGAAGCTGGCATTACTGGTGTCAGTCATGAAATATGAGAAGTTAGGGCCGGGACAGCTTTGAAAACCACACACAAGCAGTTTGACCTTCGGACTTAGGTAGGTGGGAACAGAAGGTCTTGAAGCAGTAGAGTGACAAGACCAGAGCTGCTACCACTTTAGGTAGTTGTTACATGGAACAGATTTCTAGAAAGAGGAACAGCTGGAACTATTAATGGTAGTTAAATCATTCGTTAGAGAATTTTAAAAAGATGATTGTAGAGCATGTCTTTTTTTGCTTCACAGAGAATAAGCCATTTGGAAAACTCCCTTTATCTTTATTTTCCGCCTAGAAATAATTACAACAAATGGAACTTCTAGCTAACATTGAGGGATTGTGTTCAATATATAGCATCAGACATTGTATGGAGCATTTTCTTTTTGCACCATTAGTCTAATGCAAATGTGTAGTTTGTAAGCTGTCCCGCTGAGATGAGGGGACACTGTGTTTTATGGGCCCTTCACTCGAGAGTGTTATCTGGTGCCGTTGACCGATAGCGACTCTAAGAAGGTGGGGCTTGAGTTGTTGCCAGCCATTTTTCAGGGCTGCATGGAATAAGTTATGACTAACTAGGGTTCAACACAGCCTTCCTCTGTGTCTCCTCTCTTCTAACACTGTTCCTTACCGGCCCCCGGGTGAATATAGGCAGAGTTTATTTCAGGAACTCTGCACTTCTCCTGAAGGCCACCAGTCAGTATCATAACCCTTTAGATCAGGTACACTCAGTACCAGCCTGCGACAACCCAGAACCTGCTGGCCCCTTCTGGTGATTTTCCACATTGGTGCTGATTTTTGGTCAATGATTTATACTGGGGATTAACTGAGACACTGGTGTCTAAACTTCCTCATTGGCAATGCGCTGGGACTGGTTCAACTCTTTCTCAAACCTTCCCACACTCTAGTCTTAGCCTTTTACCACTCCCCACTCTGGTTCCCCATTCCTCTTATTCATTCATTTCTCTCATTCAGTCATTCACTCCATCACTGTACGGTCACTGAGGACCTGCTGTATTCTTGGCATTGAGAGTACAGTAATGAGCAAAACTCAACCTGTGGTCTGCTCTCCTGGTTGTGGGTGAGGCAGGCATTCCTCATGTTATCAGTCATATAAGTGGACTGTGGCAGCTGTGCCATGTGCTGTGAATGAGAGCATGGAGAAGGAAAAGTGACTTGATTCCATTCTCTTGGGTGTGAGTCCTTCACAGGCATAAGCTCCCTGAAGGTGGGATGGCATCTTGTACCCTCGTAATCCTAGCACCATCCTTGTACCCTGTAAATAGTATCTGTGGCCAGTTTTGGTGGACCTTCCTTCAGTCTTAGGGCTGCTGGGACAGTGACAGCAGTGTGCAAGAAATGATTAATTACTAACTCCTCACATATCAGTTAATGAAGACTCGCTACTGCCTATTCTGGTAATATCCACAGATAGAAACCCCCTAGATCTTCAGGAGAATGGAGTCATTAAACACCCCCATTCTGCAGACTCTCCTTAACTGGTGACACTTGGTTTCTGTAGTGGCTCCCTACTCTATGCTTTTGTTGGATGAACCTCAGCTGACTGGAAAAGGGTCTGTGCCTAGAAAGTATTTTAACGCGATGTTGTAGAATCTCGACTTATTAAGGTTTGCTTGGTGAACTGCTCTCTTTGTGTTGAGCATGGCTGCTGGTGTTGGAACACAAGAGCCTTACCCGATGGCATTATCACATGGTGGAAGGCATCTTTCTTTGCTTCTTCCCATTTTTAGGTCATCTTTTCCTTTTCTTTTCTCACATTATGTTGGTAACCTGGTGTGAAACTTGGTTGGAAGATATAGAGGCCTCTTCTCTGGGCCACAAGCATTCAATCTGGAAGAGCAGAGAGAAGATGAATACCATTGGTTCTTGTTCTCAAAGACTCTTATGATCTGTTCAGAGCCACAATGAGCGAAAAGGACAGAATATGAGGTAGCTAAGAAGCCCAGATAAAGGGTTGTGAGTGTTTAGGAGAAGGGGAGCCCTCCTCCATCCAGATGCCTCGTGAAGGATGAGGCATTTGAAGGTGGGCAGAATCCAGACATCCAGAAGTGGACAAGGTGAGCAATTGTGCATGCAGGTACAGAGCCCGAGGGGTTAACAAGGAAGCTGCTAATAGTCTAGTAGTGATGTTTGTTGAGTTAGGGTAGGTAAGGGGTATGAGAGACCCTGTGGCCACAACCATAGCTTTGGGGCCTGTTTGGTACAACTTTGGTTGAGCTATAAGAGAGCTTTGAGTTTTCTTTCTGATTTCCATTATTTAAGAGGGAAGGGATGTGGGGAACCCTCATATCCTCCCATCCTGGAAGGGTCAACAGAATCAGAGCCCCTTTCCCAGGTCCTGGGGCAATTCAGGCCTGGCGTAAGCCTCAGGCTGGCTGCAGTGTTCTATTTGTTAATTCCTTCTTTGTGGCTCCCTGACTCCATTCAATTACCAAGTGCCTCTTACTCTGTTGAAGCTGAGTGTCTCTGGGCTACAATTTCTAGCCACAGACCCTGCATTTGCTGTGCCTCAAACATGACCTTGAGGCCACATCCCATTATACACAAAGCCCACAACTGAGTTAACCAGTTCTTTGTCTGGATAAGGCAGGCATGGTGCAAACTCCATGCCTTCCTGCCAGAATTTCTATCTGTTTTAGCAGGAAATTTAAACTGCAATCTGGGATGCAAGTGAAACCAATGATGGGCTCACTTTCAACTGTTATGTTCTTTAAAAGGGAAGAAAAATAAAATAAAAACTGAATTGCAGAGTCTGGTGAGAATTACAGGATAGAAACTGTAGGTCAGGCTGTGTTTGTCTTTGCTGCTGCCTACTGCTTGCAGGAAAAGCCAGGGCAACCACAGCTGGTGACTTAGTGGATTGCTGGTTGTGTATTTTAATGGAAATTTCATGCTGCAGAGAAGTTGTAGTGTAAGGACACTTAGTGGTGATGTGTGGCATTACCACTCAGCTCTATGAGCTATTGCACGTAGTTAAAGAGCAGAGTGAGTCTTGAGTGCTGTGGCTGCTAATGGTACAGAACCTGGAGATTCCTGGGCTTGGGAAAAAAGTGTGCAGTGCTTCGGGGGTTTTGCAGGTCAGCCAGCAGGTGTGGTTTTTCCAAGAATCCCAGTTGTCTGCTTATGTATTTAAAGAAATGTACTTGAAGAAAGTAAAGACCATTCCTCTATCTTGAATTGTCTTCAGTGACCTTCCACTCTACTGTCAAAATCAGTCTTAGCTTTCTAGTTAATGATGTGCACACGGAGGTAGAGAGAGGGGTTATCACACCTCCTATTTATTTAGAAATGGCAACAACAACAAAATAAGATGGTTTAGTGGATGGGTAAAGGAATTAACAGATGGAAAGGCATGATACAGCATGGAAAAAGAACAGTAGAATCTTAGTGGTGTAAAAAACTTGTCTCTGTGTGTGAAATTTCTCGAAATTTTGGGGGAAAGACAGTCTTCCCTTAAAAACCTAGTTTATGTTCCAAGATTTGGGGGTGGCGTTCTAGATTTTCTGAGTTATTTGCAAGTAACTTTGTTATGTAGAGCTGATTTGCTCACTTCTCTTAGCCCTTCTGCTGGACAGTGAACTCCTTAGAGACAGGTGTACTGTCTTCTCTGTATACCCCGAGGCACCAGGCAGGCATCATACACAGCACAGAGGAGAGGGTCCCACATGACTTCAGGATTAGTTTAGGGATGTCATGTTTAACTAGAGCTAACTTTGCCAAAACTCATTAAGTCAGGTTTACTGGAGCAAGCATGCATGCACATGCATGCCTGTGTGTTTTGGAAGAGAGGACTAGAAAAGTTAGAGTTAACACCAATATTCTGATCATGGCTGCAAAACAAGACTGCTATGCGGACCACCAGACCACTGCTAGCTACATCAATGATGGTGCTGCTCAGCTCCCAGCCCTTGGGGAGGGAGCTGTGCACCGTGATATCAAAAAGCAAAGCCAGGGCCATGCACTCTCTGGATCCCCCCATATGGAGGGAAATGCTATGAAAATGTAAATAGGGATGGAGAAGGCCTGTCAGGGCCTCTGACAAGAATTCATCCGGAGCCCGCTGATGTCTCCGAAATAAAAACAGCCCCAAGCAGCCAAAAGGAGATTCTGAAATCCTTTAGAGTGGTGTGCTTGTTTGCCTAAGGGGTAAGCATTTTAATTTGGGGAAGATATAGATTGAAACTAGAAGATTTTAATAGAATAAAAGGCATATGATTTTTTACTTAAAGGATTTATACATATTTGATGTTTCAAACATTTACTTAAAATAACTTGGTCTGTGCAGCAGGCTAGTGTGTATTTCCAAATTAAGTATGCAGTGAAGATTTAGATTTGATTATTGGGAGGGTTGAAGTCTTACTAGATTCATAAGCGGTATCCTAGCATTTAAAACAATAAGTTTCTTAGAGCTGTTTTAAGGGGAGGTTTTGTAAGGTAAGCAATTCTAAAATTGAGAAAACAAATACATTCTAAATTAAATACATGGTTTTAAATGTTTAAAGGAACTTAACTGGTTTGTAACATGGATCACACATTAATCCAATGGCCCTTTGAAAGTGACTGTAAAAATTATAAGATATATAAGTTGAACTTCAAACTAGGTTTAAAAAAAATGAAACCCACATTTTAAAAACCAGGTAAACCTGTATAATTTCTGTGCACAAAAACACCCTAAAATCATTAAAAATCATCACATCAAAAAGTTACTAACATTGCATTTAGGTCACAGTAGATCCTTAGTGTTAGTTGACTTTGAATTTAAAATTTAAATTAGCAATATTCCTTATGGTGTGGCAAGAAGAAACAGGAACATCAAGTTAATTATTCTTTGTGACTGGAAACATGCTAGGAAAGAAAGAACACTGGCTTTTGAAAGGTGATCTTGCTCATGTAAAGAACAGGGATATGTGATGAACTTTCAATGAAATGATGACTGTAGCTCAGTATTAATATTCAGTACACAGTAAATACTCATTGAGGACAAATTGTAGAAATAAATATTAGAAGGACTTTTATCAAAGTATAAATAGGCATTATTTAATTCCAAGGGGGTGGGAGAGCATTTGCAAGATGACAGGGTATGCAGTCAAATGTGGCTGTCCTGGATATTGATCTCATCCATTTAGCAAAATGGCACAAGAAATTTAAAGCTAGTTATGTGTCACACACTTATCAAGCTGTTCTGTCTGCATCCACAGAAAATAAGAGAGTATGGGGCAGCAGACATTTTTGCCATCTGGACAAGGTTCAGGTGAAATTGCATGTAATACAGAGCCTTGGATTTATTTTGTCTTGGCCACTCAGACAGCCCTGAGCGGGGTGCATAGTGAGGCCGGGAGCTGGAGGATGCTTGGCTTGTCTGCAGACGTTGTCATTTAGGTCTGGCTTCTGGTAATTAGGCACTCCTAGCTGGGCTCTGCTGTTAGCGAGCATTTGAGACAAATTGCAAAACCTGTACAACCATCTGAGAGATGGAAAAGTAGACCCGATGACACTACAGGGGATATTGGTAGTTCTCAAAAGTTTGAAAGGGAATGCTTAGAAAAGCAATCCTCAAAACTGAATTTAGAGGTCCTTTTCCTTTAGTTAATGGGTAAGTTCAACCATAGAATCAGTATATGAGAAGATCCTGACAGGTTGGAGTGATAGGCTTCATTTAACAGGATAAAATGCAATAGAAGTAAGTGTAAGATTCTCTATTTGGATCTGAAAATCCCGACTATATATGAAAGGACTGGGGCTAAGGGGAGGGATATGTCTGAGGAGTAGCTGAAAGAAGAAGACATAGGAGTTCAAGGTGATAGAAATCAGTAGTTTATTGTGGTCTCCCAAAATAAAGTGCAGTATTAGGCTGCATCAACAGAGATAGAAGTAGGGTGTTTAGAATGAGGAGGGTGATAGATTGGCTCCTCTGGGGACCTGTCATAGCTGGAGCATCACTACAGTTCTGGGCTGATGGCGATGAAAGAAAAAGAGACAAAGGATAGCCACAGGATGAATATGGAGTCTTCCAAAGCTGGCCACAGATAACAAAGGAACAGGGGAGGTGTAGCTTGGATACAACTGCAGGCAGGAGAACCTGAAAGCTGCCACTAATAGCTTAGACGCAATCATGTGCATAAAGGGCCAGCCAGCCTTGTTCTTGTTAAGAGGAAAAGGAAGAATCTGTAGGTGAAAGTTATAGGACATCTCAAATAAGGAGGGATGTTTACTTTTTAAATATGCCTTAAGATAAAATGAGCTGCTTCCTTAATTCTCAGTGGGTTAGGCTTATAAGGACGTAGTGTTTTGGAGGTGGAACTGGATGACTCGGAGGTACTTTTCAGCCCCATGATCCCACAGTTCCTTTGTCTTCCAATGGGGACAGTATCCTGCCTCATCCTAACAGGCGGGCGGTGGACAGAGCTGAGGTGGCAGTGTCTTTAGAATTCTCAGACCAGGTGTCTTTACATAAGGACACTCTAGTGTTGGTCCTTATTGATGCTGCCAGTTTTTTTACTTGGCCAGGTGACATCTGGGGAGGGGGCCCCCACTCTCTGAGGCTATCTTGTTTTTTCATCTGTTCTTTCTGTGTGCCCAGTAGTGTGCTGGATGCTGGGAGACATTGAGAAACAAGACAAAGTTCTTGCCCTCTTCAATGCAGTATGTCTGAGAAGTAAGACAGAAAGCAGCAATTATACAACTAGCCATACAGATATGATGACGGCTACAATTTGGACCCATATCTTATATGAATGAGTTTTTATTTCATGTAGTGTCTTAGTAATATGCCTTCCCATTTAGCTTTGGGGACATGCATTTCCAGTTCTTCATATTAAGGTTGTCTATTTGAGACTTCTCATTCCCCTGGTAGCAGCAGGGATGGGAGGGATTTGTTTATGCTTTTAGGCATTTTACTTTCCCACAAAGAGTATATAGTTTGGAGGAGAGGAGTCTGGTTGGTTTTTGTTTTTTGTTTTTTAAACTGGTATGTCTTACATGTAATTTGTGTCTACTTTTAGGGGGCATCTGCCTCCGTAATGTTAGCTTATTGTACGGAAGGTTTTCGATGATCACAACAGTTCATACTCTTGTGTTTGATTCTGATGGGAGTGAACTATGAGTAGAAACCTGGGTGGGAAGGAATGTGTGTATTCCCGTACAAATTCTTCCTTGTACTGTGGCTTACACACCCATTGCTAACTGAAGTTCAAAACTAAATGCCCCTCATCCTAAAGTCACCTTGTTAATATTTTTACAGACAATTTTGGCTATTTAATTTTTCTGACCTTAATAGACCTAGCAGCTGCAACTTAAAGATTCTTGATTCTGAATTCTGCTCTTAGTTTTCAGAGACTCTTCTTTCAAAAAAAAAAAAAAAAGCAACTCAGCTTAATGTAAATTCTTCTCTTTTTTCAGGTAGGAATGAATTGATAGCCAGATACATCAAACTCAGGACAGGAAAGACACGGACCAGAAAACAGGTAAAATAACCTACCTGGGAGTTGTGCATGTCAGCGAATGGCCCACCGAGGCATTTTGGCTGCAGTGGCTGGCTGTGCTTTGGCTCCTAGGAGCCCCCAACTTGAGTTCCCTGTAAGGACGTCAGTGTTGCAGGTGTTTGAAATTGGCCCAGTCTCAATACTCATCATTTCAGTGACCCGTTATTATGTGGTCTCAGTTCTTTTTATACACATATGGGAAAGTTTCACTTCTAAGGACAGTGTATGAACTGCTCTAGTCCTGCATTTCTTTCCCAAACTGTGCATCTGCAAACATTACAAAAGCTGCAGGTGCAAAATACACTTGCAAGTCATGCAATTTTGAGATTTTGTGTGATGTAAAATCCTGGAACAACTACACACGAGTCATCATTTCAATGAAAAATAACACTAGCAGCCGTGAGTATTGGCCTGAATATGATACTGAACGATGTGCGTCCAGGGAACTGCTGCTCCTTAAGCTATAGCTTTTGTCAGTAGCTGCTGTGACTGAAATGATGTTACCACTTAATACCTTTGGGCAGAGTAGCATCAGGATTCTTCTCTGCCCTTACTCAGGGCTCTGGCTCTCATTCTTTCTGATGCAAAGTAGTCCAAGTCTCTGACCCAGTTCAGAACTGGACTAGACAAGAAATTATCAAACTCAATTGTCTAACTAAAACCAGGAAAATAAACTAAGGAAAAAGAAAGAGAGAAAGGGAAAGGGGGAACAAAATCAAACCTCATGGAAAAAAAATATTTTTTGGTCTTGACTTTATGCTGATTGATCTGGCATGGATTTTTAAAACTATAACCATACCACAAGGCAAGCTTAACTGTGGTCTTGTTAAGCCCAAGCAGTAGATTCCAGTTCTCTGCTCAGTGATGAGTTGTTTTTATGAGTATTTATGATGGCGAGAGCTTTGCCCCAGCAATGCCCCTTGTGCCCGAGCCTGGAGTCAGCACTAAGGGAAGTGGCCTCCCTCCAGGCTCAGAGGAGGAAATTGTCTATTGGGGGCATATTCCCCCCAACAGTGGCCCTCATCAAGTCAGAGACTCACATAAGGACAAAATTTGGGTAAAAACAAAACAAAAGCAGGAGCTGGATGGAGGGGTGAAGAGGATGGGGGAGTTCCTGCTTCTCCATACTTTAGGAAAAAGAAAAGATCACAAAAGCAAATTGGGGGAAAAAACAACAACAACAACCCACCAGAATAATTGAAACTGAAAAACAAAGTTAAAGCTAAAAATCTTTTATTATCATAAATTTGTTTCTAGAGTCTCTAGAGTGTTTGAAAGGAACTCATTGCCTTGAAGGCTGAGTTGCTGAACTTTTTTAATGGGAGGTACTAAATTTCTGAAACAGACAGAGCTGATTCCCAACAAACTGAAAGTACTGGACCTGGCAGTATGCTGGTCGTGAGCTCTTGTCACGTGCCCTTTACTGGGGGACTCCTGTAAATTTCACTGAGTCCTACTGAAAGAGATGCAAATGTGTTTACCCAGTAGAATCATTGTGTTGGAGAACTGGGCTTGGCTTGGTTTCTGCACCCCGGCATCTTGGGGACGTTTCAGGCAGCAGTTGGTGATACCTCTCCAATGTGAATTTGTTGTTCAGCAAATCCGTGTGGTTTTTCAACCCAGATTTTTAACAGGATGGATGGCTGGCTGTATTCACACTTTTCGCTTTGTAATAATATGCAAATCCACTTGGCGCCCAGTCAATACCCGAAAGAGTGGAAGGATTAATGATATTTATAAGGGCAAAAAAAAAAAAAAAGCTCTGCTAACTGGGTCTTTCCATTTCTCTTTGAGATCTAATTTACATGTCAGTATTATTTTAACATTTGCTACAGAATCCAGAGCTCTTAATGAGATCAGAATATAACCGACAGCTTCAGCTTTTTGATTCCACAGAATGTGCTAATTTATGGATAATCTCTTCTAAATTGAGAAAAAAGGTATTTTCCCTACTGATACTGAGAAGCTATAAATATTTTCATTTACCTCTATCCCAACCTTCTAAATTTTATAAAGAAAACAACCCCATTCTCTCCCTCTCATCCCATGCCTGTGATTTCTCCCGGGTGAGAAAACTTAAGAGTAGGCTGAACTTTCCTCGGGAACCCAGTCACTGCAGTGGTGACCCAGTCTGAAAGCTTAGAGCTGCGCTGGGGGCTTGGTCTGGCTGGGACTGTACTCCTAACTGCAGAGCTTTGTTGAGATGCAAATAACCTCCCCCCACCCCCCCCAAACCCTCCCAAAGAGTAGCGATTTTATATTTGATTTCCTTTTTTTGTTTTGTTTTGTTTTGTTTTGTTTCCCTTCATAAACCCGAACAATGTAGGTGTCTAGTCATATACAGGTCTTAGCAAGAAAGAAAGTTCGAGAAATTCAAGCCGCCATTAAGGTACGTCTGGCTTGCCCAGTTGTAGGGGGCTTTTCATCTCCATGGTTACAGGCTTTTCCTTTGTTTTCCTCCCTTCCCCTACCCTGCAGGTGTCTAGTCACATTCAGGTTCTTGCCAGAAGGAAATCTCGTGATTTTCATTCCAAGCTAAAGGTATGCGCTTTCCTGCTTTTTGGCTTGTGGTTGCTATGCATCTCACTTCCTGTTTTCCATGGTGACTGGTGAATGCCTGGTGCTGGGATTCTTGTAACCTAGTTTCCTCGCATGTGAGAGCTGTTTACATTTCTTTGTGTCTAATCTCTCTGTTTCTGTACTAGCCTCACATTAAGCTGGTTGTGTGTGTGTGTGAGAGTGTGTGTGTATGTCTGTGTGTGTGTCCCTAATAACAATGCAAATGCAGCAGAGAGCTGGTCTTGATAACTTTTCAGCACAGAAACATGATATTTTTTAACCTTTAAGTATCCACTAAGCAGCCCTAATTAGGGATGGGAAAAAAATACAGACACACAAAGTCAATGTTGAAATTATTTAAAGAGAATCACTTCCATAGTGATTACCATAAAAAATAATTCTAAAAATATTTAGAAAAGTTATTTTAATTTGTATTTTTGATGTATTTTTAAGAATACTTATGAAAAATGAGTCTTTTTTCAGATAATTTTTCATGTGTTCTTCCAACAGAGTATTTTCCATTAGATTTCTTTCACAGTGCTTAATATTGCCTTGTTAAGTTATTAAAAAAGAAATCCACCTTTAAAAGCAAAAGGTGGATCTTAAGACATAGGCACTTCCCCTCTTGATGAATCCTTGTTTGCAATTCCATTTATACATGAGTTCACCTATTTTTTTTTTTTAACATGTCCCTCTTTTTCCGGTATCTTAAATTACGTTTCTTGCAAAAATGGAGGCATGGGCAATTTTTTTTAATGCAATTTCTTCCTATTTCCCCCCTTCCAGAATTTGTGGTAAAGTACACATGACTTTTTTTCCCCCCATGTTTTGTTTTAGAAATGCAAAAGGACTGTAGTTTGCATGGAGGAGATATACTTTACAATCACAATGAATTTGTAGCCCATATTGTTGCCTTTCCTACATGCCAATTTTTTTTTCCTTTGGTCATTATTGTTCTGTTCTAATTTTCTCCATATGATAAAGAAATTTCTGGTTTTCTTCGAAAGAACAAAATATGATTCCACAGCACTAAGTGTTGAACTCTGGATCCCTTCCCAGAATGGCCCAGCTTTTTTCCCCCTGTAAACAAGACTGGCTGTGGAATAGGAGTAGCAATAGGAAGGAACATTTGGGGTGCCCTTTGCAGTGGGCGGCATGCTGGCTCGCTCGCACGTGTGGCTGATGGTGGCTGGCTTTTAGCTGCACTGGCTGAGCAGTTGGAAGACTAAGATAACTTCATAGATCCTGCTTTTTAACCAAAGGTGCAGTCCTCTCTATGTGGATGTAACTACCCCAGTGTTTGCTCAAATTCTGACTCTGTTTCTAGTTTCTCTGAGCTTACAAATTAATGATGTACAAAGAGGTTGACAGGCATCAATCTTGTGTTTCCATCTGCGATGTTATGAATTGCTCTATTTCTGCACTGCTGTGTGGTTCCTGTAGACTCAGCTGGGCATGCAGCCCTAGACTGAAGCTCTCCAGGTCACAAGGGAACCCCCCTCCCCCCCAAGGGATGCAGGAAGCACTCTTTCTCCCATGGTGATTTTAAGAATCTTCCTCAGTGAAACAGTTTTGCCATCACGTTGTATATACACACACACATACATACAGACACAGTTTTGTTTGGCTTCGTTCTTAAAAAGTAGAAGACTCTCCTACCACCCCCACCCTCTCACCCCTGACCCACTCTCCTTTGGGGCATGCAGGAAGGAGGAGGAGGAGGTGGAAACAGAGGCAGCAGCATAGCAACTGGCTCAGCATTTCGGCTTCAAGAACCACCTCCATCTTCCTGCTGTTCCTTTTCTTCCTACCACATTGTTCTTGGAAATAGTGAATCCTTGGCTTTTCCTATCAGCTGATACTAATTGTGTGTTCTAGGGCTGGCACTCTTCACAGGGTGGGCAGTTAACTGTCAATCCCCTATAATAGAGCCAGCCGTGCAAACTGGGGATGTGAAATATGGGGCACTTCTGGGTAAGACCGTAGAAGAGCTGAAATAAAATGTGGAGGAGGGACCCAGGGGCGAGTTGCACAGAGAATGATTTTGGCGACTGAAAGACAAGGAGTTGGGGTAAGAGAGCCTCTTCCGTGCTCTCTCATTTGCACTCACTCTGAAGTGTGTTCCACTGTTCCAGATTTTGATGAATAATATTTAGGAAACCAGGGCTCTAGAAATCAAATTGATGGCCAAAAGTCATCCAGCCTGGTAAGGAATAGAATCAGGATTTGTGAATCCCAAATCACTTCTCCCTAGGATGGCTTCATCTAGTGCAGAGGGCTCCCCCAGGCATGCACTGAAGGTGACCTACCCCCACTCTCATCCCCTGGAAATGTGCAGGTAGGCCTGGCCATCAGCCCTTCATCAGGCACCTGCATCTTAGAAGTGAGGTGGCTTTTAAACTTTGTGCCGTTGGTGCATGTGGACTTAATTTGGGATGGACAGTGGAGTGGTCATAAGAAACTCAGGTGATGTGGTCCCAGCTGCAGAACTGGTACTCTAAAAGCTTGGGGACAGTGCCACCTGCCTGGCGGATCTGCAGCTTTACCTCCATGTGCATTTTATCCTGAAGATATTCCCCTTGACCTTACTAATGAGCCTTTATCAGGAAATAGACCCAGATTTGTTGCCCCATGGGTGAGGGGATCTCCCTGCTCCATCCATACTTCTTTGTTCAGCTCTGGACTTGACCAGAACATTTTTGGGAGGCAGGATCAAGCATTTCACTGAGTGTGTTGTGGGGTTGAGCTGACAGCCATATCTTCTTGGCTTCCCACATTAACTGATGAGATAAACTTGCTGCAGAAAGTTGAAGTCATCCCATCAGGCAATAAGGATAACTTCTGAGTGACGGTGGGGATGGCAGGAAGTAGCCAGGCTTACAGCCAGGCTTACAAGAGGTGCTGTGCTCTGCCTGAAGTGTAGCAAGGCTTCCTGGTGGACGTGCTGACCGTCTCGGGGCCTTCCCTGCAGGCACTGCCTCTGCCGGGCTGCCCTTTCTTCTCCCCATGCTGAAAATCAAAGGACTGCAAATGTCTGAGGTGGACAAAGGCTGTGGCTTTCTGGTGAAAATTGAAGCCAAGTTGCATTTCCCTGTTCTTCCTTACAGTTTGAAAAGGGGATTCCTCGGAACTGGGACCACTGCCTGGTGTAGCATCCATGCAAGCCTTCTTACTATAAGCCACTCTCTACTTCCCGAGAGAGGATATAGTAGAATCTTTAGATTGGGGATTTCTGTCTATTTTAAGCACCAACACTCGTGTTTGAGATAGAAGTCTTACTTGAAACCTTCACTATGTAGACAAGTAAAAGCTGTTTTAATTGAAGCTCACCCTCTCTCATTCTTTGCAATGGCCTCTTTGGCCATTCCATTGAATAAGCTTTGCAAAACCACACTGCTTAGGGCAGAAAGAAAAGGAGACTCCCTCTCAACTGTCCGCCAGCCTTGATAGGACGAAGTGTCCCATTGAGAATTTATATTTTTCTATGTTCTGTAGCTTGTTCTACATTATTCCTCTGAAGAAAACAGGCTCAAGAATGAGTGTGGTCATTCACCTCACAGTTACAGATGAGTCGTGCTAGCTACAAAACACTCTTGAAAATCAGTTAGGATTAAGTTCCAAAGGTCAGTCTTATGCTTCTGCTAATAGCAGTAGTTCTCAAAGTGCTTGTCTGGGGCTCAGATAAGTCCAAAATTTGTTGACTTTAATTTTTTTTTAAATGTTGTTTTAGTAAAAGTTTAATATTTCCACAAAGATTCGAACTTTTAAAGTGCAGAAATGATTACTTAATCCAGTTCAGAAGACTTTCTGTTGAGAGCCCAGGATGTGTTCTAGGCCTGCAAGTAGATGCCGAGCATGTAAAGTTGAATAAGGAGAGTCTCTATTTGAGGAACACTAAACTTTTTGTTATTTTTGGCCAGGTTTGGGGGAAATACGAGATTTCCAGTGGATTGTTCCTAGCTAGGGGGCCCTGCAGTAGACATTTAACAGAGTGGTGCAAAGGCCGCCAGTGAAAAGAGAATGATTAATTTAGAGTGTGAAGAAAGGTGCCATCAGGAGTGAGCATAGAGGAAGGCAGTGAATTTCCAGAGATGGGGGTGTTTGGGGAACTATAAAGAACCCCATCTAATTGGAGGCATGGAAGGAGACCGGAGAAGCCTAATGGGGAGGTGCGCTAAGGAGTGAGGTTCCTCTGTGGGTCAAAGAAAACACACAGAGATCGTCCAGATCTATGCTTTGAAAGATCTCTGATCGTTTTTGGAGGAGAGCTAGCTGGGTGGGATGCAACACTGGAGAAAGGGTGACTACCTCAGGGGCTGCTTCACGAGTCTGCATGAGAGGCCTGGCCAGGGGCTGACACACTCGAGCCTGCTCCGGGCGCTCACGGTCTTGCCGTCACCCTCGTCTGGCTCCCTGTTCCAGGCCTCTCTGACTGCTCTGCGCTCTTTCTTCCTCATTAAAATTTTAAAGAGTAAACTATGTTTAAAAGTTCTATCCTTATTAAGTCTGAAAGTGTCTACCAAAAGTTTTCAAAAAGATTTTCAATAGCAGCATTGAAAACAGCTTGTTAGAGGTTAGATTCTCTGAAAGTAATGGCAATTAACTGAGTGTGTATTAAAATCACTATGAAGTTTTTGTTGTTGCTAAATTTAAAATAACAAGTAAACAAGTGCAGAGAATAATGTGTGCATGACACGTTCATGTTTATACTATCCAGAATTGATTTCCATTATGACATATTTCCTTTAAGTTTTTTTAAGAGGAAGAAATAAAGTGGCCACAATATTATTTTAATTATTTTGTAACTTCCCTGAACTCCTACTTCCCCAGCCAGTCTCAGCTCTCCCCAGGCCCCCATCCCAAGTATCTTTCCTTGCCATTTGTTTCCCTGAGCATATCGAATGCTGTGAAAATTTTCTCTTCTCCTTTAGTCCCCAGCCTAACATTAATTTAGATTTTTACCCATTGTCTACCATGAAATTTGTGCTAAAGCCATTGGCATGAAAACGAGACTTTTCTCCACAATTTGAAACAATTTAAGCCAAGATAGACTTAGCCAGCCCTCTGGGTGGCCTTGGACACAGACTGTGACCCTAGGGGGAGGTATAAGGGACAAGAAAATCCAGGGCATGGTTTAAGTGGTGACAAAGTGAGGTGAGGAGATGAAGAGCTAGGTGCAGACATTGGACAGTGGGGAGAAACATCGAAAGGGGTCAGTAGCAGAAGATCAAGAGCCTGCTAACCGGAATAAGAAAATGCAAGGAGTTTGTGGCCAGAGTTTAGGCATTATATATATATACTTTCAGTTGTGGGTTTTGGGAGAATTTAATAGTTTTAATCTTCCGAACTAAAGTGTCTGAGAAACCAACCAGAGCTATTGCTGATCTTAGAAGAGAGCTAGCTGAGCTTTGAAGGCACCATTTTGTGGTGATGGGAGTGCCATGTATTTGGCCAGACAAATCTTTTTGACCCACCACTCTTTTGGTGCAAGGCAGGTTTTGGGTGATCCACAGTTTAGTGACGAGGTCTGATTCTAGTTATAAATTCCAGAAGGATCTGTGTGATTATTATGGCTGTTAGGTCTATAGAATATGCATTTAGGAATTCCAAGGATACTGAGTTGGAGATATCCCTGGAACCTTGTCTCACCAGCTGCACCTATAGCTGTGTTACCTACATCAGCTTCATTCATTTTATACCATCGTTCCCTTTCCTCTAGTTAGCTCCTTATGAGAATCCCTGAAGGGTAGTAAGAGGTACCCTGTCTGAGACTTTTTGTGATATGGTCTGAAGATGGGTCTGCAACTTTAGAAATTTTTCTCTACTTTGAATTATTTTCCTTACCAATTAATCCAGCATAACTTTTTGTTTTTTAACTCCAGGTTTGTTACCAAGCTGTAGAAAGAATGCAGACATATTCTCTATATATGAAACAGTCTTTTCTTTCCTATTGAGTTTCCACTTAGTGTCTCCTGCTCTAGGTCTCTATCTCTGTATGTTTGACTGTCCCAAGAGGTGTCCACGCCCTGCCCAGAGGCATCTCTGTTAGCAACAGAAATGCAGTCCTTTAGTAGCTGCTGACTTCAGTAGCTGGTGGGAGCCACAGCCAAACACGGCAGACCACCACCACACGGTGGGCCATCATCTTCCCATGAAGATGTGTCCACTTCTGCCTTGAGTGTGTGTTGGTGAGTGTGTAATCCAAGCAGTACTAACAGGGAGAAATCATCAGTCTGTCCTAACAGCAGGAATATATTTTAGACAACAGATACATTCATGTCAAGCTTTGGATGTGTATTAAAAACAAAAACAAACAAAAAACTTACTGACAGTGCATCATCCCAGTAAAGCAGAAAAGGCCTGAGCTTCTGAGTGTGTCCAGTCTTGGTGACTAATTTATGAGGCTAAGTATTAATCCCTGAGGCCATTTTCTTCATTCTCGCCCTTGTGGCCTTTGTGATTTGATTTCTGAACAGGCCATTCTTCCCAATCTGCCATGCTTTCCAATAAACAGAGAGCTTAAAGTTCAAATAGTTGATTGAATTCTCTTGAGTTCAAGAACTTTGCCGGAATATTGTCAGGGTCCATGCTGCTGAATCCCGTTGGTAGTGCCACTGATTGCATCCAGGGCTGGGCCTGTCCACGGGAAGACAGTCTTTAATTTACCAGGTTGTGTACCCTGTCGCCCCCCTGAGCCACCTGTTCCTTCACCAGTTGACTAGAGTGGTATACCAGGCAAAGGAAGCCCAAACCAACCGCCTTCTTTGTCTCAACACCAAGGCACTCAGCCTTGTTGTGTGATTTGGGAAACAAAACACAGCCTTTCCTTGTACCTCCCGATCTTTGGGGAGTTCACTGCATTCATGACATGTGCCCCCTCTTCTGAATGATATTTATTTTAATTTAACCAAATTAAAACTAAGACTGGAGATATTTTATTTCTCCTGCTTTGGGTGTGATGGGATTAGAACTTCTCATCCATTACCTGGAACTTAAGAGTGAACTAAAGGACTGAAGACATTTACCTTTTCTCTGAACTGAGCCAGGTTTGGAGTTTCTTTTTAAGGCCAACAGAAATAGCCACTTTCTGCATTTTTATCCCTCCGTAGCAAAATCCCATTATTCGTCAGTCTCCAACGTAGACAGTGCCCTAGAATTAGAGTGATCCCAAAGATTATGTCCCTGGGACCTGAGCTTCTAAGCATTTCTGGTCTCAGGCAGGGATCCAGCATGGATGGCCCTTGGACTGCAGGTTCACTGAATGTCAAGGTTGCAGGCACTAAGCGGAGTGCTTGATGTAGTTCTCAAAGCAGTCTTAAAGGTAGATGTGGTTCTCTCCACTTTAAGCAGAGGCTGGGAATGACTGAGTGACTGACCCAGGATCATGGTTCTGATTTTGTTCCAGAGCTACCTGACACTAAAGCCCAAGATGGTATGCTGCCTGCCCAAAGAGTGCTGGCCGAGGCTGAGCTCTCATTTCCTTGACTTGAGATGTGCCTATATTGTCTACCTGAACTGAGCCTGCCTTTTTTGTGTCTGTGTTTGAATTACACTGGGAAGGTGAGTGGTGGGAGCTAGTATTCCCTGTGGAGCTAAAGTTGAACCTGCTGCCAACTTTGGTTCTTTTGACCTCTCAAGGGATATCTACCTCCTGCTTCTCCCTGTCACCTCCCAGAGGAAAGGGGGCTAAGGTCAGAAGAGTGCCTTCTCCCCCAGAGCACAGACCTGGGATTGACTGCCCTAAAGCCCACACTTCCGGTAGAGAGTGAGCAGGCACAGCTACCGAACACAAGGTTTCTCATCTACAACCCTCTGGGATGCTAAAGCCTCATATCAGAATTAGAGGAAACACTATTGACAATTATAAAATACTAAATATAGCTCAATACATTAAAAAAAAGAACAATGATAAAAGCCTTGAGAATTTTTTCTTTGATGTGAATGGAGTCTTTGGCATTTGGACATACAATGAGCTGAATTAATTGCTCCTCATTAGATAGCAGCTCTGGACAAGTATGAATGTGCCTTCTCTCCTCAGCATCAGCTATCGCCTGACTGAAATAGCCCCCTTTTGTATTTATTCCTGCTTTCTCTAATAATAAGCAAATTAGAGATCATGGCTAGAAAAATTCAAATGCCCTCAATCCTTTCTGCAAACCATCATAGAGTTTTGCGATGTTTATCTGCTCAGGAGCTACCACTAATAATTGCAGAGGTCATGTGAATCCACACAGTGCAAGATTAGAAACAACATCTGCAAAATTACTTCTTAGCAAAGTAGTTTGTGTTTTGTCTTTTTCTGAAAAAGTGCTTTTGCAAGCAGATTGTCTTTCCTACCTTGCTGGGGTTTTTTGTTTGTTTATTTTTTTTTTTTCAAATATTGCTGGAGAAGTGTATTGGGGGGAGGGGATATTTAATAACCATGAGGAGTTTTTGAATCCATGGTCTTTTTTTAACTCTAGATATTTTCCCTGATGGACTGGTAGGCTTCCTTAGGAGTAGATTAGATTGGAGTCTTACCTTTAAATTCTAAAATGAGACCCTTGAGTAAACTGTTTGGATTCTATTGATCTGGTCTGCTCTTCATTAGCCTTTAGTCTATGGTAACTGCAACATCATACATTCAAGCATGTTATTACCCTTTTATATTATTTTTATTATTTATTTGTGGCTAATGCCTAAAAATTATGAGATGACTGATTCCCCAGAAAAGTTAAGAGCTGGGGATGCATAGGAGAGATGGAGGAAGGCAAACAAGACTCCAATAATAGCCAGAAACAAACTCATAAAACATCCCGAGTTTGAATAGCACTCCATCCAGCCATGTGTGTTTGTGCTACCCTGTCTTTCTGTCATGTATATTACATGGAGACGTTTTCCAAACATTGTGTACATTTCAACCAGATAAAAGGAGGCAGGCAGTGGAACCCAGAGTGGTGGCAGCTGCCCTTGCTCTGCTTCATGAAATATGAAAGCCTGTTTACTTAGGAACATTGAGAGTTTGAAAGGCTTCAGGCTGAGAGTTTATTTGTGGCACAGCCTGCTGGACCCTTGTAATTGAGGCAGTGAGGGTATTGACAGTATATGCCCAAAACTGGACAGTAAAGAAAGTAGACTGGGTAAGGAGACATGTGCTCCGAGTTACGGTGCCTTACTCCTCATTCTTAGGTCACAGGGACCATTTGTTCATCCTTTTCCCCCACAGTAGTCTCTGAATGCATGTTCCCTGCGTCATATTATCCACATTCCAGGTTATGGGCTTGAGTTAGGATTTGGTCATAAAAGAGAGATTGACCTTTTATTCCCCCACTCCCCAAACATTCAGGTTTTTGTGGTCTAATTTTTTGGTAATTTTAAGGGGAGAGGAGCTTAAAATTGCTAGTAAGGAGTCAGTGTGAAGTTGTCTAAGTGTTCTCCTAGGACACATCTTTCTTGCCCACGTAAGCCCTCGTGCACAGGCACACATTCAGAGGATCACCTGTAATCTGAGCCGTCGTAGACTGTAACGCAGTATTGACATAACAGTCTTTCATGGTAAAGCAGCATCTCATCCTTTGTAAATCTCATCCGCATCTCAGAAATATTCGTGTGAAAAACAGTGTAGAATAAAATTAATATGGTGTACAAATGTAGCCTATATTTAAAATGTACTTAAGTTTCAGCTCTTTCCCTCTTCCCAACTCCCCCCACACACCTTCCCCTTTAGTCTTGGGGGTGAGAGGTGAGAACAGAGTGGAAAGTTTAAAAGTCCAGGCTAGAGTGACACAGAGGAGCAATTTACTCAGTTCTGACACTAAGAGTTAAAATTTTTTCAAAGCCAGGCATGTATCTCTGGGCTGCAAATGACAACTTAGAGATCCTTCCATTGAAATCTCTCAGCTCAGCGTCCTTGGCACTCCCATTTCAGCGTGAGTGAGTCTCACAGCCAGGCTCTCAGTTCTGATTTTGAGATCTCCCTGGTGGTGCTTGTTATCTGCAGGGTTACCTTTCCATTTTGAACAAAAAAATTTTAATCCTTTTAATTTTCAAATATGTATCATAGATAAAGAGCAGATGTTATAACATTGAGTAGTCAGATTGTCTTTTCTACAAAAGGGAGGAAATCACTGGAACAGACATTTTAGTCCATTTGCAGAAAATTGCCTATTCTCAAATAGGTAGGTCAAGCACAGAAAGAACTTCTACTTGAGGTAAAAATTTCTTTTCCACACTTGGCTTTCTCTCTATTAGAACAGATGAGAGTGGCCTAAAAGTTAATATCCTGCTATCTTTTCACTGGCCTTTAGCTATATGTAGTAAGATGTATTTCTTTATAATGGATCTCACACATAGGTACAAAATACCAGAAGACTTCAGAGAATGAAGGTCAACTGTACTTTGTAGATGAAGAAAATTTGAGTGGGAAATGACTTGCCCTGGGTGGAACCACCCATCAAAGTCAGGCAGAGGTAGGTTTAGAACCAGGTTCCCTGAGGCACCTTCGCACACACACTATTGGCACAAAGCAAGTGGGTATGATGGACACAATTGATGGCTCTCCTGTTTTTGAACTTTTCGGTTGGGATCCTAGCAGAAGGCTGGGTAGTAAGAGAAGCAATCCTCACTTGAACAAAAAGACTGTTCTGAAGCTGAAGCTGTGTGACTTGAACAGCCAAGGAGATGATGCTTCTCTTTCCCTCATTGACTAACTTTCCTGTTAAAGAAGAAAGTATCATACTCTGGTGACCATTTTTGAAGAACTTTTCAACAGGCCTAGTGAAGGGAAACATTTGACACAACTCTTATAGAATAAAAGGGGGAGTTGTGGAGACATAGGGAGCTGATTTCCATTTGGACCTGGACTTTAAATGGCTGGGTCACCCCACCCTGGCGCCCAGAGGTGCCCTCTGTGATTGGGCAAGCAGAGTTGTTTGTCAGCAGCATTTTGTAAGCACAGAACTCTCAGGTGTGAGAGCAGTGCTCTGATGTGCTTTTGAAATAGAGCCAAGTCCTCGGAATTCGTCTCAGCCAGCCAGGCAAGAAGTCAGTACTGCTGGCTTCCCAGCTCCCTTGAGCTGGGCGCTGGAGAAGTTGTGGTTCTTTGTTGGGGGAGACGCCTATGGTCATATCTGTGCCATTATTTCAGTTTCAGAAATCACCCTAAGAACATTTATAACCTCTCATTAGGGGCTAAGGCTTGGGGGCTGGAGTACTAAAAGAAAGAGGCGAGTTTGTATTGCTGTCAAGGTATTCTTTCTTGATAGCGAAGGGAGTGGAGGAGATGTGGCTAGAGCTGTGCTTTTCATTCATGACACATGGAATCTGTCTGAGGCGATGATGGAGCAACTGGCACCTCAGCCAGATGAGAGTAACTTGATGGACAGTGAGATCTCTGTGTATCATAAAAGTCCCCCAACTTTAAGGTTTGTCATTTTTCTGGTATCCCTAGTATCTGAAATCTCTCAGACTTCAAAAAGAAAAAGTTCTCTGAGGAAGCTAGCATTAGTAGAGCGCTTAGCCTGTGGGCCCGCAGCTGGAAGAACGTCCTCAGTGGCACCAGAGTGGCAGAAGTGTCTTGTCCCCTAGGGCCCTTCTGTGGGAGACTAGCATTCAGGGACCCTCCAGGTGTGGTTCAGTGACAGCACTTGCCCTTATAAGTGTTCAAAACGACCGAGGGCAGCCCAAAAAGCTGCAACATGACACTATTTTTTTTCTATTGAGAGCCAAAGAAATGCATGGAATAGTATAAAAACTCATGCAAGTGTTGAATTCTTCCTCAAGGGTTAGTTATAAGCATTTCTAAACTTGACAGGGTGTTCCCGGCTGTTAGGGGTAAAGCGGTGTCTTCAACTTGGGAGTACCTAATTGATCTTTCCTAGAAGTTCTTGGTAGTTGTTGTTTAGACTTTTTTTTTTTTTTTTTTAACCTCTTTCAGTCTTGCCTTTGGCACCTCAGCATGTTTATTCATCACCTCTGGGTAAATTGGTAACTGTGAAGCCACCTCTCACCTAGTACTCAGAGTCTTAGCCCGAAGCCTCCCGTGACTTCACTCCCTGAGCTCTGAAGGGCAGCTGTAGGGGGCATGCTTCTCATTTTGAGGTCACCATCAAATCCCTGCTCTGGGGGAGCCTGGCCTGGTATAGACTGTACAGACCTATTCACCGCCAGATGCCCTGCTGCACCCCCAGGGCCTGTCCCTCTCCAGGGGTCTGTCATTCCTCCTCCTGCCCTGGGAAACCACAGACCCAGCTCCAAAGAGTTGGGTTTCTTTTTCAATGCCTGCTGCCTTTCTAGATAGCTAGCTGGGTCATTCTTCCTAAAATGTGATAAACAAACCCACATGCCTACACATTTTATTATACCCCACTATTATTTGTTTGCATACATATATTTTTAACTGAAGAAGAAAAATAACCCTGCCTTTGTACGCAATCCTTTTAACAAATTGTTTATTATTGTATCCAGGTAACAAGCATGGTAAGTATTTTCACCAAATTGAGTATTCTGTATTTGAGCTGTGCTTGGCAGACTTTTTGGCTAGCTTTGTGTCATCAGCCTTGGCTTTTCTTAAAAAAAAAAAAAAAAGAAAAAAAAAGAACCATTTAAGAAAAGGAGAGACCACTTACCTGTAGCATACTGTGTCCTTGGCATTAGAGAGGACCCGTGTAGCCTTAGACCCACGGCGGGGATATATGAGAAAGCATGCACCCCGCCAGCATGCTGCTTGGCCCCACCATTACCTCTTCTGCGCCCCCGCTTCTGAGCCTCCCCCACCACATGTCCGTGGGCATCCAGGCCCGACACGACTCCAGCCGTCCAGGGGTCGCGGCCCTGTGACCCCAGCCACAGGGCTCCACGCTGTGGATGGTCCTGCCCCTATCCGCCACCACGCCCCCCTCTCGCCGCTCCTCCCACTGTGTGCGTCAGAGCAGGGCTTTTAAATCCCCTTCCTTGCGTATATGTTAAGTAATTGGAAAAAATCTCCCTTTGGACGCTGGAAAAATAAATACATTGTCCCCTCTACTCAGAGACTTCCCATTCTGTTGGAAAACGGATTAAAAATATTTTTTTAAACCTTGCTGCTGGGTGTTCTCAGTAACTGTTCAGAGTTAATGGTAGCTGAGTGTGTTTAGCCTTCTGCCTGTGTTTATCCGTGCATGTTTGCTTCTCTGGCCTCTTTCATGGCTCTGTATTTTAGTCCCTGTGCTCGTGGCTGTGCCTGCTGAAGCTGCCCGGCAGCCGGGCGTCCTGTGCTAAGTCTGTGTGTCCCTGTCACCCTCAAGGATCAGACTGCCAAGGACAAAGCTCTGCAGCACATGGCCGCCATGTCGTCAGCCCAGATAGTCTCGGCCACTGCCATTCACAACAAGCTGGGGCTGCCTGGGATTCCCCGCCCCGCCTTCCCGGGGGCACCAGGGGTAAGTCAGGGAGGGAGGGGCAAGAACCGAGGGTGGGAGCAAAGCAAGGGCGGGGGAAGGAAGACAAGTGGGAGGAGAGAGAGGAAGAGAAAGGAAACCTTAGTTCCCTGGAGCGTGGATTCGTCTCTTCCCGGTGCAGGTCTGGTTGTAATCTGCCCTTTCTGCTGTTTTCCCTGCACCCTGTCTCTGTCCCAGCATCCCCAGCATCGCTTTATGACTACTAGCCCTACAGAGACAGAGTATTCTATTGCCATCACTTTGCTCCTACCACAGACTGAGAAGCTTAATGTTATGATCTCATTTAATCCTTACCATCATCTTCAACACCTCTTACTGTTATCGCCATTTTATAGATGAGGAAACTGAGGTTACTAAGTAACAGAAACAGTTTGGGTATCTTGATCATAATCACGTGGTTCATAATGTCTGGACTTGAGCCCAGGGTTCTGACTCCCTTCACATCAGGCCACCTCTCCAGCAGGGGTCATCAGGCAACAGATTCCCAGAGATGCTCACAGCAAAGGTGTTGTCTGTGTTGCTTCTGGAGCACCCCAACCTCTGATTTTTGAAGCTCACCAGGCCTCTTGCGCAAAGCTTTGCCCATGCCCTCCAGGGCCTCTCGGTGCTATAAGCCATGGAGGCAGGGAGTGTTTAGAATGGAAGGGCTAAGAGAAGGGTCAGTGGCTGCCTGAGTGAAGCGGTCAGAATATTTGTGAACCTCCTTCAGTGCACCCAGAATTCTGTTGGGTGCCAGGAGAAGAGCTAGCGACAGACTGGTCCCTGCCTTCAGGGAGATTTTCAGGAAGAGAAGCTAGAGAAAACCCTGGGTTGTCAGTTCAGGGACATGGGTCATACCTGTGTGAGCAGCTGAGATCACATCTGCATTTAAGGAAGGTCGCTCCACAGCTGGTGGATGATCTGACCCCGCTGTCTCTAGCAGAGGTCGCAATGTGTAGACATCTTGAACTGTGCTTTTTTTTTTTTTTAAGTTTATTTTTGCGTACAAGCTGGGGTGCAGGCCAGAGGTGTGGGCCAGTGAGACAGTTCACCAGAGACAGAGTGGGGAGCAGAACAGGCAGATCGACTGAAACACACTGCTGAGGGGAGCAGCGGGCGAGGTAGGAGAGGTCTGCTGTGCCATGTGGGAATCTCCCTGGCCGGGCATTGAACTTGCGCCACAGCCTCCGACAGCTCCACAGTGCTGCCCTTAACCCATTGCACCACCAGGGAGGCCCCTGAACTTTGCTTTGACGTGAACTCATAATCCTGAAGCCTCTTGCATTTGCCTTCCAGTTCTGGCCGGGAATGATACAAACAGGGCAACCAGGATCCTCACAAGAGTAAGTCTGAGAAGGGGCTGGCACTGACAACAGGGGCTGCTCACTGCCCATTCGGGGAGTGTTTTTCCAGGGCCAATTTACCTTGGGCTTGGGAAGAGAAAGGCCTTGTAACCTGAGACCCTGAAGTCTGGGGTTGCTATCCACTAGACCTAAGCAGGAAGGGACACTCAGATCCCCGAGAGGAGTATGCTTCTCCCTTGAGTGGTGGTGGTCAGCCAGCTGGAAGCAGGGAGGCTGCGCCCTCCACAGTCCCAGTCCCTTAGTGGCTTTGATAGGCAGAGCTTTGGGTGTCCCTTAGAAGTGCCCACCTGAGAGAGGACGGAAGGGTGCTCTTATCACCCTTTCTGTTCTGGCTTTGCCTGAGGTAGGAGCCGCTAGTAGAAAGTCCTTCTGGTGGCTTTGAAGGCGAAGGAAGCAAGCTCAGTAAATTGGAAGATAAGAACAGCCTGGAATAAAAGCAGAAAGGAAATCCTGCCTATAGATTCCCACAAGAACTTGTGCTGTTTGGCCTGTAGAAGGAGAGCCTGAAGCATTTCCCAAACCTTGTGTGGAAATGGCACCCACTGGCCTCTGTCTCTATAGGAGAGGGTTCAGAGACAGACGCCACAGCACATGGAGGTCAGGCTAGTGTCTGTCCAGCTGGTGCCATGGAGCTGGCTGGGTCCCTAACACCCTGCTGACCCTTTTCCATTAGAGAGTGACCAGTTCCTCCAGCAGGGAGGGAGCCTTACATTGGGGACCCCCACCTGGGTGTGAAGTCCTGAGAGGCCAAGGCCTGTGTGGGGGATAGGTTGCTGACTCGCCACCCCTTTGTTCCCAGCGTCAAGCCCTTTGTGCAGCAGGCGTACCCCATCCAGCCAGCGGTCACTGCCCCCATTCCAGGTGAGTCTCACGGGACTACTCAGAGAGCCCCTAACAGACTGTTCCACGGCCACACACACCCCACCTCACTTGCAGAGCCATCGAGTCCCCTCCTTGCCACAACGCTTCTTAAGACTGAGGTTAGCTGGGAGCTGAGAGGAGCACCGGGGCAGGGGGGTGTGGGGGTCCCCTCCCGGCTCCCTAGCCCCTCGGTCACCGTCTGAGAACTCCTCAGATGGACTTTTAAAGAACTAGGAAGCCTGACCACTTTGCCTCCTGGAAGGGTACTTGC